>JALXJV020000021.1:5445484-5467552 GCA_024633595.2 Lepomis macrochirus
TGGTTGATACTGTTTGGATTCAGGCTGAAGTCCAATAATTCCTTTTGAGCATTTACTGATGTCATTTGTATTTAAAGAGTTTCACTAATTACCTCCTCCTATCAACCTAATTATTTCTCCATTGTGCTGTGGTCCTGCAATTTACAATGCTGAGTCACAGAAAGTCAGCCAGTGTGTAGAATGACTAAGTGGAAGAGATAAAACAAGCAAAGAGTCTGTCTCTACAGGGTGTCTACAGGGTGTCTCAACTTTAAAAGACACACTAAATAAACAGAAATGTGCTAGCCTAGCAACATTAAGGACAACACACTCTAGGAGCCACGTTTCAATGGGACTTTGATCTCAATACATAAAATGTATTCAGGTAAATGGAAGCATTAATTGGTGATATCACCTGCTGAGGTGATTAGTTGGACTGGAAACCTTGAGTCTGTGGACCTCATGGCACGTGGTTTGCCACCGTTGAACAGGGAGTGGAGATGAGATTTAGCTTTTAGGAATGTCTGGAACAATACATTTTGTGCATTATACCTGTCAAATAAACATAAATAAATATGTGTCGTCCTTCATGACAAGAGTTGAGGTTTCCAGGACTGTGTGAATATATTCTGTGTGAGCGGGTGTAGGTATCTAAAATATTTCATGGTATTGTGCCTCTTCCGATAGAGCCAGAGTCAAACATAAAAAAGAAAACAGAGCATTGTGCAGCAAATCAGGCAGTTCAATGAGGAAAACCCTCAGAGGAAAAACTTGGCTCTGATCCAGAGAACATTTTGAAATCAATCTTAAAATAAGGCGCGCTTTGAGTGAACTATTAACTGCAGGGGGGGATTCAGGTTTTTTTATGTTGGCGCGCATGTGATTTATTGATGTTTAATGGTTTATGGAGTTTGTTGATTTGCTGATTTCATATCGTATATAAAGCTTTGAGTGAGGGACTGGGATTTGAAGCAACTTTTGTAAAGTTCGGGGGCCTCATTTATAAAGCTGCGTAGAAACCTCACTAAAAGTGTACATGCGCGCCCAAAAGCCAAAAATGGCGGTGCCAAAAGATATTCAGACTAAAACTGTGGGTAGGCACACCTGTAAGCAATGTCCGTCCATCCATGCACCGTCAACTGCTTATCCTGCGTACAAGGATCGCGGGGGGGCCTGGAGCCTGTCCCCCTGTAAGCAATGTTCCCTTTATAAATCACAATCAGCTTGAAATGTGGCACATGTGAGGGAGCCGCATGTCTGACCCTTCAAATGGCCATAGTTGACTTTAAATGGTCAGTGTAACACCCCTCATTAATTTTAATACGTAGTAACTGCATGAAGAAAAGGAGGCAAATTCTTACAGAAAAGCTACAAAACAAAATTTAACGCAGTGTGACACTGATGTTCCTTTTCGTGAAGCTGAAGCATGTTTGGTGGGTTAAAAAAAACAAAAATACACTTTCACAACCCATTCGAATTTGGATTCCCGTTTGACAAGGCTGCCGTTAAAAGAAACGACTTGTTGTAAGCGACATAAGCGGAAAGATTTACTTAATAAAATAGTATTAGATTTTCCATAATGTGTTTTTATAAGCAGCGCATTACATCCACACGCTGGCACACAGTGTTTGGATCGATAAGGCAACGAATGTGATGGGCCTACATGAAACTATGCACTGGTATTTGCTCTACTGACCCATTGAAAACAGCATTAATTTAAATGTAATTCGTCCTCCTGTTCACCTTTTTTATGAGAATTGCACTGCATGCAAGTAGCCTTTAATTAATGATTCCCAATTAAACTGTACAACATATGAGGCGTTCTTTTGCAGAAACAGATCTCAGTTTGCGTTTATTATCCTAAATCATGGTTCTTTTTGCGCGCTTGCAAATTATCTTAAATTGTGTTTTTTGTGCCCTTCAGGGAAAAATCAAACGGTTGTTTGTTTATTTAGAAAGGCTTTAAGCCTATAGTACTCAGAGTTAATAGCCCTATTTCAACTTATTCTTCATAATAGTAGGCCTTATCTTTTCAAACAGTTTCATCCTTCTGCCATGTGAGTTGCCATTTCTCCAGTTTATGTTGTAGGCATCGTTCAGAGTTAGCGTGGAGGACGGCACATTCTCCTGTCAGTTTTTTTTTTTTCTTTTTTTTTTTTTATAGATCACAACCTTTGCTTGGGAAGTGGCGTTCACATGTTTCCAGCCCCGTTTGTACGTACACACTGTTTATAGATGAGGCTCCTCCAGATTATACTTGTTCTCAAAAATACACAATAATATGAATTTCATTTAATCGTATGTGATGAGGTCAACAGTGCCCATGTTGTCCAGTGTCTGAGATCAGGATTTACCTTTACTACCCATTTATGGTTTAAAAGTAAATATAGTTTGTAGCTGAACAGGTTTTTTCCTTTTAATATAAGGTAACGTTTTTCAGTAAAGTCACCTACCTGACAAACACTGTATTGTAACAAAATAAACCCCAAACATCATAGCCTATCATAATTAAAGCAAGACGACACAAAAAGGTTGAGTAATATAGTGTGGCAGATCTTTGGTTTGTTTAATTCTCATGGCCTCAAACTTGTTTCTCATGCTGTCATCTTTCAAATATTGTTTACGTGTGATACTGTGAGGTGGTCTTCAGTCCTTTTAAGTAATTGCCACCTGCTGGTTGGCAGAGAGGTCGTTAGGAATCATAGCTTGCAGGTGCTGTTAGTTTATATGAAACCTTTCCCTTGTGTTTGAGCTCGTTAGTCATTTTGGGTGAGACTAATCCAGTCTCCGGTTTGTTTAGTTCTTGATATTAACTCCTAGTGTCTTGAAAGTTTTTGTTTTCTGGGTTTTATTTGTTTTAACTTTGATGTCAGTGTTTGTGAGAATCCTGAGCACATCACATTTAGAGATTTTTCCTTTCAGAATACTGTTGAAGTCTTTGTGCCACTGCCATCTCATTGGATTTCTTTGTGGTTTCCCCATAAATTTGATCCCTGGAAAAAGGCCCCACTCAGTATTCTTTAACCAGTAGAGGACAAAGAAGCACAATGGCTGCTATCCAATAACACGAAAACAACACATGAACATTTTGGCTTCTTCCCTGCCACCCCTTGTTACCATATTAGTTAAAGATGTGAAAGCACTGCCTCTATATAATTACAGAATCTTCTTTTAATGCATAAACACAGGTTATAGAGTAACCCTAATCCTGACCCACTGCATTAATACTACCCAGAAGGAAAATTTCTCCTAGACAGTGGCATGTTAGGGCAGTACTCACAAGTATATCTAAATGAGAACTCACATAGCATCACTATTTATTTCTCCTGTTTCTCTTTTGCTTTCCAGTAAAACGTATAAACCAATGCTTTGATTACAGCTTTGTGGTCATAAATAAAAGGCTAATCTGCAGCAATAAACATTTATTTAGTTTCTTTTTTTCCTATTCAAGGAAATGTGCTTCTTTTCAAACCTTCTAAATTAGTTTATCCCTGAAATGAGTCATTAAAGTAGCTTTTTCTTCACAGAAAAGAAATAATCTGTGACTAATTGAACAACACCTTTTATGCTGAGTGCGTGGAAGCGTTAGACCGATATATCAGCCTTCCACACCTTTTATTGAAAATTTTATGGCTTCCTTGTGTGATTATTTATCTCTTTGTTCATGGATATGTCTATTCTTATATGGACTTTCTTAAAGAAATGATAACCCAGTAAAAGCTTTTCAACTCTGTTAAGTTTAGGAAAAGCAATGAAAATTTAAGACAGGGAATGTTTTCTGTCACAAAAGCCCATGAGTCATATCTGTGCAGTGTATTGGTTACCCTCCAATATCCACTGGGTTCAGGTCACTTTGCAGCATGAGCAGATGGCTGCAGACTCCAGCATTTTGGACAGCAGCAGTGTTGTCAGACCGCCAAGACACATGCAGCCAAAATTTAGTTTCCTTATCCCTTAAACCTCACTCCAATCAAACCTGGATGGAAATCTATAGATGTAGCATAACATCAGATGTAGGATTTATATGTACTTACATTTTAGCATAGAATAAAGAATATGTGATTGACATCTACAACCTTGGTCACAAACACACTTTAACAGAGGTATCATGGTTTTCTGAGCTCCATTAGATCTCACAAAAGTTTAGATGAGGCTGTATAATCATTTTATTTTATTTTATTAACATTTTCTACCTGAATTTCCCTCAAAGTCAGTAAGACCACCCTAAACCATTATCCAAATAATGAGAGAAAGTGCTTTTGAATGCTGAGATGTCTGCAGATTCCTCCTTCCCACACTAAAAAACTGAGGTTACTGCAATTTTAGCACCAACTCCAAGAAATACCTGACTCTGTCTGGTTTGCAAGCTTTGTCTCTTCAATGGATGCTTGTTTGTTTTGACTCTCCTCATTTGGCACCAGGTTAGTAGCACCCATTCAGCTTTGTACTTGTTTGCTGGATGTAGATGCCCAGTTTATATATCGACTTATAGGACTTGGAATGGCTTAGTCACAAGATCTGAACCAAAACAATGATTTGCTCTCTTGTGTGAATGTAAACAACAGTTTGTGCCCACAGTAAGACAATATCAGAAAACTCCGGAGTGATTGTGTTTTATGAACCTCGGGGCAGTCATGGGGTGCAAAAAAGTTTCTTTGTTCATTGTGTAGAATTCAATAAATTATTGCAAATTATTGACATGTAATACTTTATTCAGTGCACCAAAAAAAGCAATCTAACCGATCTACACCATCCATGTACTTAAGTCTTCCAATATTAAGGCTATGGGGATATTTATATTTGTGTTGTCCATCACTTCTTCGCATGATGCGCTGACTGAAAAAACAGAACCTTCATTGTTCTTTTGTAAATAACTTTTGCACCTCAGTCCTGAAGTTAACAACTCACAGCAGTATCATACTGTGTTATTGTTAAGTAAACTTACTAGACCAGAGTATAGTATACTATATAATTATAGTAAATAGTATGCATCATGTCTCAGGAAGAGTTCCCCCACGCCCTGTCAATGCCTGTGCTGTTTGCGCAGAGGCTCGACAGGGGGGTTAGACCAGGTGCATTCCATCCATCTGTTAATGGGATTGTACAGTGTATGTGAGGCAGCGTCTGTCCGTGAGGCCGGGAACAGCATTTGTCATGCGGCACCTATGCTTGGAGCTGGAGTCCTGGCAATCAAACCAGGAGCCTTGGGCGCACTGGATTTGAGAAGACTCTTTGCTCCATGAAATTTTCACCTTGTCTGGCTGTTCTGGTGCTTGCTGGAGGTGGGTGACTGCGTGGCCTGGTCGCGGGCTGAGGGCAGTGTGGGCTTTTGTCTTCTCCAGAGGTAGGACGGCAGACCTTCAACCCTGGTGAAGTGGTTGAGTCTTGCTTTGCAGCCTTGGCGGCTGCTTTGGAGAGGAATAGTCGAAGTAGTGGATAAAAGGGCAGTACGGGAAGCCGCAGGGTGGTAAATGTCACCGAGCATGAAGCTAGAAGCAGGCGCAGGAGGCTCAACTGGCCTCGGCACATACAATCATTCAACGGCCATCTTAATGATGTTGGGGAGATCCCGGAAGAGAGCCCCACACAAAAGCTAGCTTTAAGGTGGAAGAAGAGCAGGAGCAGAAGGTTTAAGCTAAGGATGTAGCCGGCATGGCCCAATGAGCAGAGACAGACTTTCTAAGTGGCGGGCTCAGCATGGTAGGAATTGTTGTTTAGAAGTTTGCTCTTTAGTCTGACTACTCTGCTCTCACTGAGTGACTGCAAGTTTAGCGCTGAAGAAGAAAGTTGGAGCAGATCTCTGGTCATGCAGGTATTATATACCAGATATGCCCCCCTGAGAGAGGACCGCGCACAGCAGAAGTGCACAAAAGAAATCTTCAGGACTACACATGCACATAAGGAACAACCCAGTTGTGACAGCTCTTACAGGACGAAGCCTATACAAAATAGTCATTGTAATGCCTTCCTGTAGATTACATTTGTGTTTTACATAAATTACTGTCCATAGCTATGTGTTGAAGTAGTTGATGTTACACTTTGACTACGGGCAATGGGCAGTATCAGATCAGATAATGTCGTTGTCTTGTCAATGGGTCATCGAACCAGAATATGCTCATGTCATTCTGGAGGGCAGTTACAAATGATATACGGACCTCTTTCAGGATTGTTAAACTAGGCTTGAATTTGTCTAATAAAAACACTCTGAGATGACTTAATGGGAAAAAAACAACTCCTGGTTCAGTTTGTTAGACACTCAAGTCAGACTTTTGGAATAAAAAGTTGTTTTCTTTTGTAGCAAAACATTTATTTAAATAGCGATGCATTGAACATCCTGTGTATGCAAGAGCACCGCACTGGCTGACCTTTGAAACACCCGCCAAAGAAAAAAAGTTAACCTCAATGCCTGTTGCCCACGGTTTTGAGGAAACGTGTTTTTTAACCCGGAACAGTCCAATCCATTTTCAGATTGAAGCTGCCCCAGCTGTCAAATCTTTTCTCTCTCCTTACCTAAGCCATCAGTCTCAGCCTCGTTTCCTGACATTGGCTATCTGAGTCTCATATGCCCTCTCCCTAGGTGCCTTTGATGCTTCTTTCTCTTTGTCTCCTGCCACCTGCGAGCAGCTCATTTAAATTTAAAAGGGCCCAGAGGACTGTCAGCCTGGCTGTGTAGGACTCTCTGCTGCCCTGACCTGGATAATATGTGGCTCTTTTAATAACGGGTAATGAAACTTACCACCTCTGCACTTAGCACTGATGTCCCTCTCCCTGGCCTTCTTAGTTATTCTTCTTCACTTCCCTCAATTTTAATTCTTTTATCTATTTCAATTTATTCCTGTCTCTTTCTCTTAGTCTCTGTCTCTCTGAGGAGTCTGAAGGGAATCTATAGATGGTAATTATCTCCCTCTCAGGCCTGTCTGTCTGCCTGAGACACACACACACTCTTTCACTCTGCTCTACCATTTTATTCCATCACTGAATGACAGAGGGTGAATTGGCGCTGCCCAGTGAAGACTGATGTGACATGGTTAACACCCAGCTGCCAGAAACACATCACTCTCCCTTCACTTTTACCAATCGATTGATGTTGTGACCAAAACTCATTCTGCCTCTGGAGATTTACTTTAACTGGCTGAGTTGCATTTAAACGGAAATAGTGCTACCATTTCTGCAGGAGCAGTTTGAAGGTGTGGCTATTGTTAAACTGTCGGGTATGCTTCAAAGTGCTTGTCAGGTAGTTGAACCTGAGCATTTTTTTTTTATAACTTTCCAAAACAGACAATTGACAAGCATTCCCACTTTCCACAGGTATAGAGAAGAGATAGAATAGGCATAATGGGCAGAACTTCCATCTCCAGCACCACCACCTCTGTCAGTTGTTCAAATAAGTGCAACATCATGCACACATTCAAAAAAGGTTCTGAAAGTTGGCACCATTGTCCATCCATCTCACCTCTTTGTGATGGTGGTACCCCACCTTCTTGTGTGGCCTACTGAAACAGTTATTAACACTTTTGCCTTTAAACATTGCCTTGTTCAAACGTGTTAATTTAAGCATACTACAGCTGGGGCGGACTGGGACAAAAGAATTGTTAGGGAAATTGTCCCTGGTCGGCCCACTCTGTGGACAAAGCATATGTTGGGGGCTCTGGATCTTTAGAGACCTTTTATACTTACATTCTTGAGAATTTTATGCAAGTACAGTAAATCACGAAATGAGGTTTTGTCAGGTGTGGGCCAGTAACCACATGCATTGGACCAGTCTATCAAGGCACATCGATTTTCAACTGCAGTGTTTTGTCTCTATTTTAATACTATATGGTTTATTGGCCCAATTCTCCAGCGGCCCACCGGGGAAAACTCCTGGTACTGCCGATGGCCAGTCCACCCTTATACTGCAGCCTTGAGCTTAGCCAACTTGCTGTCAAGACGTTGCCATCTCCCCTCAGTCAGAAGTTCTGTGATTGTGTGATGCAATGACCATACATAGAGCATAAAAAAAGGATAATACCTTTGATGTAGCAAAAGTTAAGAGTCTTTAAGTTTCATACACGTTCATGTGATATAAGATGATAATTGTCAGGAATTACAGAACTGTTATTCATTGCCAGTGTCCTGGTTAGGAAATAGTATCAGTTAATGGCCAGTAGGTGTCGGTGTCGCTACGCAAGCAGAAAACTTGCCAGGGAAGTCTCACATATGTATGTCAGATAATATGAGTCAACCTAAAGTGATATTTTTTGTGTTTTGCACAACATCTTCATTAAATGTGTAGCACCAGATTGAGCTTTTGTGACCTCATTCTGCGCCCTGCTACAATTGTCAAAATGATTAACCTAGTTTAACTTAGTCTGGCATTCTTTGGTCCATCTAGCTCAATTAATCCAGGTATTCTAAAAAAGAGGGAGATTGATTTGATTTCCTCCAAGTATAGTTTTACCCATTTTACTCTTTCCATGTCATTCATGCTGGTGGAATGATGAGGCTTTTATAGGCAGCCATATTCTTGATGATATCCATGAGCTCCCGGAACAGGCCGCCTATCATAAGGGAGAGAGATGGCGCTGCAGAGGGGGGGCTGATGGTCCACTGGGAGTGACCCCTATCAGCCTCAGCCAGGGTCCATGTCCTCAGCTAGGGGGAGGGGAACGATAGGCGAGCCACATGGCGACTGTGGATGGAGGTGGGGAGTCTTGACTCTGGCTCACCCAGCGGGTCCAGGCGTGCCAGGGCTTCAGTGATGGAGTGCTCAGATGTTGGCCACATATCCAAAGCGTCTGCTCTCCACTGCTTCTCAGCCAGGATAAGACAGGCACAGTATGGCAGGTTGCCTGCAGAGGGAGAGGCAGGCCGGCATACTCTGGACCCAGGCAAGACTCACAGCAGGCGTGTCGTCATAGCCCATGACGTATCCCATCAGAGTTGGGACGCATGCGGATGACACTCTGGTCAGATTACATTTTTTCACTATTTAGAATGTTCAGTGCTCACTATGTTAAAAGCAGAAAAATAAAAGCCGATTGCCCAGCCTCAGTCCAATTTATACACAAATGTAAATGGTCTGTACTTGTATAGCGCCTGTCTAGTCTTCTGTATACTCAAAGCACCTATAAATTATGTCGCTTTCACCCATTTTCATACACTAAGGCCAACTGCTCAGAACAGAAATAATATTAACCATAGGGAGCTATTTGGGGTCAGTATCTTGCCAAGGACACTTCCGATTAGGGGTCAACCCACTTTACCACCTGAGCTACAGCGCCGCCCCACAAGGTGAGACCAAAGTGAGGCCCACACTGCATGTGGGTGTGGGTAAAACCTCTTTTTTGTGCTGCGCATGCATGCGTGGAATAATACCACAGTAGATAAGACTCATGCCTTGGACACTTAACCCCTAGTTGCTCCAAAGGCATGCAACCTCCGACATATATAACAATTGTAAGTGTCTTTGGATAAAAAGCGTCGGTGTAATGTAATGTAATGTAATAAAGAAGAACAAGAGATGTATCTCTTTGAATGATGTAACTTGGCTGACATGCAGGAATTATCAGCAGCACAGAAAACAGAACTGATAGTTCACAACTCTCAACTGTGGGTCTCTAGGTTTCAGTCGTTCATTTGTCACATGACAGCTTTTCCACTGTGGAGCAGGAATGAACTATTCGTTCACCACTCACATGTGTCCTCAGAGGCTTTCGTTTATTTGGTAGCCTAGCTGATTATCTTACTGCAGTGGTTTATTATGCAGGAGAGTTTGGTTTTATGTTTGGCAGTGAGATGGTTGTACCAGGATGAAATTTTGAAGGTGAGAATGGATTCAATGAGCGAACAGTAAACCAGAATTAAAATATCCCTGCTGACATGAAAAGTCCCTTATTTCCTCAGCAAGTGGAGGTGCTGTTGTGCTTTTTTGTACACAGAGTCCGCGTGTTGTGCGAAGAACAGGAAGTTGACGATCTCTGTTCCCAGGTATTTGAAGGACTCAACCTGTTCCACCAGCTGACCCTGGATATTGAGAGGTTGGAAGAGTTGGGAAGATATTTTGACTCTGGCCCCTCCTTTGTTTTTGTTATATTGAGCTCCAGTAAATGTTTGGACCAGGTTTTTGACTGCCTTTCGGTATTGGGACAGGTCATCATTGCCACAAGGGGCATGTCGTCTGCGTACTTAAAGAGTTTCTCCTTCACTGTGGCGGGAAATGATGATAAAGCAGAGAAGAGAAGGGGAGATAAGACACAGTCCGGTGTTTAAAACCAACTTGCTGGATTTAAAACCATTTAAAACCAGCTGGTGTGTTCTGTCCTGTAAAAAAACTTTGTCCATAAAATCAGTGTCGGGTGGATCTTGAGGTCAGAGAGGCAGTGCAGCATTAAAAGCAGAAGAACGTTCCACAAATAAATTCTCATGTGTGGGTGTGTTGAGTCCAGTTTAGTGACAGTGTCTAAAAGTGTGAGACTTGCCATACTCTACACTGCATTTTGCCTTACAGGCAAAGCAAAGCGGATTCAGTTTGTCTGACAGCATGTTCAACAGGTGGCTGCACACTACCCTCGCTATATTACCCAAGCCTCCACCATCATCCCTGTCCTTCTTTGTATGTGTAAAACACTACTTAGCAAAAAAGCCTCTTCTGATTCTGGAGTGATTTCCACAGCTCTCTCATGCTGAGGTTGTCTCCTTGCAGGAAAGCATTTTTCTTCTGAAAATGGAGACACTGTCTGTGGTAAAAATCTTAATTTACTCTACTTATTACCAGCTTTTTTTTAAATTTCCAAGGTTACCAACAACATCAGAAGGGTAGGCTGCTTGTGTTTCTCTACCACACAATTTGTTTGTTTTCTTTCTCTGCCTCTAACTACTTTTGGAGGGATCATGCATATTTCATGGATATATGCCTCTTTTAGCAGGAAATTATATTTGGAATATGAATAAACAAAAGGGACTTGATTATCCAAACCGAACTCCAAAGTAGAACTCTAAAACTTTTTCTGTATAGACCACATGCCTGCAGGGAGGTATGGGGTGAACCAATGTCACTGACACTATGTCCTTGTCATTTAATAAAAAGGCACATAGTGAAAGTGTGTCTGGCGATGTTAAATACTTAAAATTATCTCCAAATATTTCTCTTTCAATCATCCCGCTGCATCTTCAGCAGGGATGACAACATTAGCTAATGTGCTTGCATGATCAAGCTTGTGATTATGATATGAATTTGTTTACTTTATAATGTTTAAAAAATTTTATTCACTACTAATGCAGGCTACATGTGTAAATTTATTATATATTAATTCTTAATATACTAATACTTGGCCTCAAAAGTTCTTTTTTTCTTTGATCGGGTGGAAAACCTGTGAGTAATGTCCTTTAATTAGTGACAGAATTGAGCTATTGTTTTCCAAAAGAGAAAGCAAATCTCGTGGCAGTGCTACCTAGGGCATCAGGCCCAGCTCAGATTTTCTACCTGGCGCCTGTCTTTAAAGTTAAATAAGTCACACTCACAGCTTTGCCTTTGTTCTGTCAGTGAAAGTGTTTTTAATATAAAAGTAAATCTGGAGATGTTGTTCTGCGTAGATACAAACCTAACTTTGCAAATCTATGCAGCACACATCCGAATCTTAAGAAAGCATAATCTGGCTTTGTGACCGCTCAAAGCGCTTTTTACCGTATATCACATTCACACATATTCATACACCAATGGAACAGCGATTGGGGGGAATTCAGGTCTTTGTATCTTGCCCAAGGAAACTTCAACATGCCGCCTGGAGGACCCGAGGATTGAACTACCGGATTAGCGGGTAACCTGCTCCCCCTCTTGAGCTACAGCCGCCATATAGTAGTGCAGACATGAACATCAAGAAGCTCATTGGTTGATCCAACAACATCCTGTCAGGAAGTTTATGCTATTTATGCTTCATAGATTTCTATGTAATTGTTGAATGCAGCAATCCAGTCTGTTCACAACTTCAAGCACATTCTTGGCACAAAAATGATCACAAATCAGTCCAACTTTATTCTCAAGGGATACACAAAGCTCTGTATTAACTTGATTTATCTCCCAGGTCTTTCTCATGTCTTCGACTTATATTCATAATATTTTAATTCGCTGCATATCTTGTACATGTTATATAAATAAAGGCTTGGTTGACGTAAGCTCTATATAAATACATCTGGAGCTTTTATGCTGGTGCCAGCTGATAACGCTGCTGTGCAATAAGAAAGGGATCCTGTTCTGTGTGAAGATAGTGGGTGTGTTTTGGGAGGGGGAGGGTTTGAAGTACACAGGCCAGACGATCTCACAGGATTCATATGCTCCCTCAACCGCCTCCACCCAACATATAGTACTTTACTGTCTGCATGCACAGAAATGTGTTTTTGCATTTCACGCTCCAGCAATCGCACTGAACAAACTCTTTTACCTCTTCTACATTCTCCTGTTCTTGCTGTATTTTTACACCCTCCTCTCTTTTCTTTATCTCGCCTTGTTGTCTTCTCTCGACTTCCTTATCTGTCTCCCAGCTCCTCTCCACCCCCACCCCCTCCCCCAACCCCCATTCCAGTTTTAAATGCCACACATCTAATGCTGTTTTTCTGTATAATTTTACAGTGTGGCTGCGAAACCCTAAGCAGATCTGTAATATTTCTTATTGCTGCCTCAGTAACTATTTACCGTGTGAGCTGTGTTCTGTTGTGTGTTCAGTGCCAGCACTGGTTGAACTAAATCCCTGAGGGTGAAAGGGAGGCAAGAGATGGAACGAGAATGGGAGGAAGGGAAATAAGTCCTTTTTTAAAATCCCTCCTAGGCCAGCCTGTATCATCCTCCTAGATGCTCCCACAACTGCCCTTTTAATGACATTTAGAAAAAAATAAGCTGCTTTAAATCATCGCAGGGTGGCCCAGGAGGGAAACGAGGGTTTTGTAATGTGGTTCACGAGAGCAGTGAGATATTTTGTTTGAAGAAAACATCTGCAGCTTTGCTCATTGGTGCTGAGCAAAGGTGTGGAGATGATTTTGTAAAATGATTCTGCCACAGTGAAGTAATTTGACGCTAATTTAATAAAACAATACGTTTAGTCACACTAACAGGGGATGTCAACTTCAACTTGGTTGAATTTATTAAGATACTAAACACAAAAGTTAAGTAAATTTTAGTTTATATACACCGTAATCAAAAATCACAGGTTTGCCACAAAGGGCTTCGGTGAATTTCAAGTGGATGTTTGCTTTTAAAAAAACTGCTCTTTGGTACAAACAAAGGGAACTGAGTCACACTTGGTGAGAGCCGTTATTTCACTGCCTACCCCAAATTTGTTCCCCTTTATATTTACATGTGTGTATTACCACTATGGATTGGGATCGATACTCGGTTCTAAAAGGACCCGGTTCTATGAGGTGCCCCTAGGGACATTATTCAGAATTACCATGCATATACATGTACTTTTCCTCTCACATACACATATGAAACCAAACTCATTCACATACTATAGTGAAAAGCTTACATACGTACAAGTAAAATGCTTTTACACACATAACTGAAACGCTCTCACACACACAACTGAAAATATTACGCTCACACACACAACTGAAAAGCTCACACACATACAAGTGAAATGCTTTTACATACACTACTGAAACGCTCTCACACACATAACTGAAAATATTACGCTCACACACACAACTGAAACGCTCTCATAGACACAACTGAAACGCTCACACACACACATGTGAAACGCTCTCATAGACACAACTGAAACGCTCAACACACACACATGTGAAACGCTCTCATAGACACAACTGAAACGCTCACACACACACATGTGAAACGCTCTCATAGACACAACTGAAACGCTCACACACACACATGTGAAACGCTCTCATTGACACAACTGAAACGCTCACACACACATGTGAAACGCTCTCATAGACACAACTGAAACGCTCTCACACACACAACTGAAACGCTCTCACACACACAACTGAAACGCTCACACACACACATGTGAAATGCTCTCATAGACACAACTGAAACGCTCACACACACACATGTGAAACGCTCTCACACACACAACTGAAACGCTCACACAAACACACACAAACGTGAAATGTTCTCACTCACACAACTGAAACGCTCTCACACACTCAAGTAAAATGTATGTTGTATGAGAGGATTTCAGTATGTTGTATGAGAGGATTTCAGTTGAACAGGAAGGCATTTCAGTTAAACAGGAAGGCATTTCAGTTGAACAGGAAGTTGTTTAAATAAAAGCACACGTCTCACAATTGGGACTTCCTGGTTAAATAAAGGAATATAATTCAAGCGAACAACTGTTGATCGTACAACAGCATTATGTTTATTGCTTCTGACAAGCATCGGCGATAGTTTAATTTCTTCAAAGTATATGCTCAATTTCAAACTAATCAGATGGGTCGGCCTTAGCCCACTGCTAGTTATCAAATGCCAGCACACCAGCGCATAGGGGTCGTAGCCAATTCTGTGGTCTCGGTCACTGCCACACAGAGCAGATACTGGTCTCTCACACCAGCTCTACCACGGGGCGCTAAAGATACTGGTCTCGCCACGCAGACCACTGGTCTCTACCACTAGGGCGCTAAAGATACTGGTCGCTGCCACGCAGACCACTGGTCTCTACCACTAGGGCGCTAAAATACTGGTCTCTGCCACACCAACCACTGGTTGCTGCCTTGCTGGCGCACTGACCACTGGTCTCTGCCACAGTCTCTAAGGGATGGCTCCTTTCTGTTCCTTGTCACACAAACTGTGGCTGTACACATTAAAAAGTTTTTTTCAAGTTTTTATACAGTCTATGGTTCCAAAGTAGACCTAAAGAGACCTTAGATCATTTAAATTCTCTCAACTGGCAGATGATACAATATTTTTTTTCTAAAAGGGAGGAATGGATCAAAGCAATTAGATGTGTTGAGGAATTTTCTACTGTATCGGGCTTAAGAATGAACTTGAACAAATCTGTTTATTAGGCTACCACTTAGGAATGTGAACTATCAGAAGTTAATGGTATCCCTGTGAAGAACCCAGTTACATACCTGTGTGTGATAAGAATGAAAACTCTGCAATAATTCTGCAATAATTCAACATGTGGTGGATGAGGCATCTTTCACTGAATGGTAGAGTTCTAATATCTAATACTGAGGGAATATCCATATCTATGTTTCCTTATCACTGGAAATGCCTACTGAAATATACAAAGAATTAGATAAGATCTTATTTAATTTCATTTGGAGGAACAAATGTCATTATTTAGGGAAAGATACCCTATGCAACCTAAACAATTGAAGTCTGGAGATTTTAAGTTTTAAACCTTAAACAATTCTTTCCAAAGTTAAATGGCTAACTAAGTTGATGAAAAAGACTACAAAATCGATAAATAACTGTGAAATTATCAAACGTTTATAAACAAGCTTTAATGGCCCGGAAATGAATAGATAGTATTTTATTCGTATGGTTGCCATTTTTCAATTCAGAAACACCAAAGTATGAAGAAGACACCAGAATTCATCTTTTCATTTGGCGAGAGAGGGCATGAGACGACTTCACAGACCACTCGTCAGTGCCACACCGGCCACTGTTGCCACACTGGTCGGTGTGGTCGCGGCCACTAGGGGCGCTGAAGATAGTGGTCGCTGCCACACTGACCATTGGCTGCAGTTGGTTATATCTACTGTAATGTAATACATCTTTATCATAAGTTTTTGTTAAATATACTATGTTATCGATTATGCCTACTCTTATTGTTGCACTATATATTGCGGTTTGTGTGGTTATAGCCTATATACAGTAACAAATATATCTAGATCGTAATACTTTGTTAAATATAGCCTATTCATTTTTGATTAACTATATTCTTATTGTTAAAATCAGTCTAGCTTCAGTCTAACAGGTGACAACACTGGCCTCCTTCTTGAAGACAAGAACCAAAGATAGAGAGATGTATTACTATAGGTTAACCACACAAACTGCAATGTACAGTGCAACAATAAGAATATAGGCATAATCGATAATATTGTAGGCTATGTTTATCAAAGTATTGTGATTTAGATAGATGTAGCCTACTGTTTTGGCTACAACCACACAAACTGCAATATACTGTAGGCCTACAGTGCATCAATAATATATAATATAGTATATTTTACAAAGTATTGTGATACAGAAAGATGTACACACTTTCATTCACCGGTGATAAGACAGGCCTTGTTATAGGCAAGGACTAAAGATAGACAGATGTAGGTTATTACTGTAGGTATAACCACGCAAACTGCAATATATAGTGCAACAATAAGAGTAGAGTAGTATAATCGATAATATATTATCAAAGAAATGATAAAGATGTATTACAGTCATAGACTGTATATTACAGTAGATATAACCAACTGCAATCAGTGGCAGTGACCACACCGACCAGTGTGGCAGCGACCACCGCCTTTAGTGCCCCTAGTGGCAGCGCACCACACCGACCAGTGTGTCAGTGACCACCGCCTTTAGTGCCCCTAGTGGCAGCGCACCACACCGACCAGTGTGGCAGCGACCACCATCTTTAGTGCCCCTAGTGGCAGCAACCACACCGACCAGTGTGGCAGCGACCACCGCCTTTAGCGCCTCTAGTGGTCGCGACCACACCGACCAGTGTGTCAGCAGTGGTCGCTGGGGCACTGACGAAGTGGTCTGTGAGGCAGCAACCCAAGACTGTGGAGCCTCGCCTCATGCCCTCTCTGCCAAATGAAAAGATGAATTCTGGTGTCTTCTTCATACTTTGGTGTTTCTGAATTGAAAAATGGCAACCATAACTGAATAAAATACTATCTATTCATTTCGGCCATTAAAGCTTGTTTATAAACGCTTGATAATTTCACAGTTATTTATCGATTTTGTAGTCTTTTCATCAACTTAGTTAGCCATTTAACTTTGGAAAGAATTGTTTAAGGTTTAAAACTTAAAATCTCCAGGCCTCAATTGTTTAGGGTTGCATAGGGTATCTTTCCTAAATAATGACATTTGTTCCTCCAAATGAAATTAAATAAGATCTTATCTAATTCTTTGTATATTTCAGTAGGCATTTCCAGTGATAAGGAAACATAGATATGGATATTCCCTCAGTATTAGATATTAGAACTCTACCATTCAGTGAAAGATGCCTCATCCACCACATGTTGAATTATTGCAGAATTATTGCAGAGTTTTTCATTCTTATCACACACAGGTATGTAACTGGGTTCTTCACAGGGATACCATTAACTTCTGATAGTTCACATTCCTTAAGTGGTAGCCTAATAAACAGATTTGTTCAAGTTCATTCTTAAGCCCGATACAGTAGAAAATTCCTCAACACATCTAATTGCTTTGATCCATTCCTCCCTTTAGACAAAAAAATATTGTATCATCTGCCAGTTGAGAGAATTTAAATGATCTAAGGTCTCTTTAGGTCTACTTTGGAACCATAGACTGTATAAAAACTTGAAAAAACTTTTTAATGTGTACAGCCACAGTTTCGTGTGACAAGGAACAGAAAGGAGCCATCCCTTAGAGACTGTGGCAGAGACCAGTGGTCAGTGCGCCAGCAAGGCAGCAACCAGTGGTTGGTGTGGCAGAGACCAGTATTTTTAGAGCCCCTAGTGGTAGAGACCAGTGGTCTGCGTGGCAGCGACCAGTATCTTTAGCGCCCCTAGTGGTAGAGACCAGTGGTCTGCGTGGCAGAGACCAGTATCTTTAGCGCCCCTAGTGGTAGAGACCAGTGCTCTGTGTGGCAGTGACCAGACCACAGAATTGGCTACACGACCCTTTGCGCTGGTGTGCTGGCATTTGATAACTAGCAGTGGGCTAAGGCCGATCCATCTGATTAGTTTGAAATTGAGCATATACTTTGAAGAAATTAAACTATGCACCGATGCTTGTCAGAAGCAATAAACATAATGCTGTTGTAACGATCAACAGTTGTTCGCTTGAATTATATTCCTTTATTTAACCAGGAAGTCCCAATTGTGAGACGTGTGCTTTTATTTAAACAACTTCCTGTTCAACTGAAATGCCTTCCTGTTTAACTGAAATGCCTTCCTGTTCAACTGAAATCCTCTCATACAACATACTGAAATCCTCTCATACAACATACTGAAATCCTCTCATACAACATACATTTTACTTGAGTGTGTGAGAGCCGTTTCAGTTGTGTGTGTGAGAACATTTCACGCTTGTGTGTGTTTGTGTGAGCCGCTTCAGTTGTGTGTGTGAGAGCCGCTTCACATGTGTGTGTGTGAGCCGCTTCAGTTGTGTCTATGAGAGCCGCTTCACATGTGTGTGTGAGCCGCTTCAGTTGTGTCTATGAGAGCCGCTTCACATGTGTGTGTGTGAGCCGCTTCAGTAGTGTGTGTGTGAGCCGCTTCAGTTGTGTCTATGAGAGCATTTCACATGTGTGTGTGTGAGCCGCTTCAGTTGTGTCTATGAGAGCCGCTTCACATGTGTGTGTGTGAGCCGCTTCAGTTGTGTCTATGAGAGCATTTCACATGTGTGTGTGTGAGCCGCTTCAGTAGTGTGTGTGTGAGCCGTTTCAGTTGTGTGTGTGTGAGCCGCTTCAGTTGTGTCTATGAGAGCATTTCACATGTGTGTGTGTGAGCCGCTTCAGTTGTGTCTATGAGAGCCGCTTCACATGTGTGTGTGTGAGCCGCTTCAGTTGTGTCTATGAGAGCCGCTTCAGTTGTGTGTGTGAGCGTAATATTTTCAGTTATGTGTGTGAGAGCGTTTCAGTAGTGTATGTAAAAGCATTTCAATTTGTATGTGTGTGAGCTTTTCAGTTGTGTGTGTGGCGCAATATTTTCAGTTGTGTGTGTGAGAGCTGCTTTCAGTTATGTGTGTAAAAGCATTTTACTTGTAACGTATGTAAGCTTTTCACTATAGTATGTGAATGAGTTTGGTTTCATATGTGTATGTGAGAGGAAAAGTACATGTATATGCATGGTAATTCTGAATAATGTCCCTAGGGGCACCTCATAGTGGGACGTCACTACAACAAAGTCTGATAGAGAAAGAGACGAGTAGTGCAGCAATCAGACAATAGTCGTTGCTCTTTGCTGCTTTGCGGTCCCATTTGTGATTTGATCAATCCATACGTTACACTGTGACTCTGCCCACATACGGAGTACTGAGGTAACACCAATACCCAATGCTGTGAACTCTCAGTCTGGTTATTTGCCCACATCACAAAACAGTCTGCTAATGTAGCTAGACCCCAATGAGAGGGTGCAAGCAAGCTGATCATTCTGCAGGTGTTGAAATAACCATGCCGTATGAACCGAATGCAAGATCTAGTGGAATTCGGTGGTAACACTATCAAGCTAGGTTAGCTATCTTCCACTTTCTGTGTGAAATACAAACATGATAGTACTGAGTCCTCCCAAATGTTTACTGTTGCCAACAGACAAATAGCTTAACAGAATACATGCAGCGCTATGTTGGCTTGTTGATAAGGGAGAAAACCATCTTTCATCCGTGTTCGTAGTCTATACAGGGCTATGATATACTTCAGAGGATATAGTGCACTATGGAAATTGACAGCAATACCAGCACTTAAATGTCAGTTACAATTATAAACTTATAAACATAAAACAGTCATATTAGAGACTGCCAAAACTAGGGGTCGTCATTTCAACTCTGTCAGCATCAACTTTGTTGACTTCAATGTCAACTGTTGCAAGCAGGTTGTATAAGCTGTGGAACGTTAATTACGGGCTAATTAACATTAAGTTCATGTGTTGATTAAAAATTCTTTCACAGCTGATCTTGATTTTTTTAAAAGAACCCTGCAAGGGGTCTTGAATTTGATCACTGCATATTTGGGGCAAGGTAGCTAATTAGCCTGAAAGTACAGTATTAAAAGAATAAATATTAGATAATACTTTTATTTCATTCCAACATAACCATGTTTTCAAACATGTTTCACTTTAAAATAAAATAAGGATTTGGCAAGTGCTCCCCAAATGCAATGAAGAACACGACAGAACCACTAATGTAGCCATAAGATGTGTAAACTAAACCTTTAACGGCTAATACTAGAAAGTAGAGCGGACCAATCCGGAAGTTTTGTTTGTTTGTTTTTTAAATCCCTGTAACCTAAACCCATGAAATAAAATAATGAGTAGTAGCAAAGTAGTTTGCTATTGATATGCTCCTCCTGTAAGCTATTAGCTTTTGCTTTTATTTTTCTGGAAGGTCTAAAAATTCAAAACAAATATTATGGATAACTATAAATTGCACTATTACCCCTGTAGCCTTTGGAGAAATCCAATCATGCCATTCCTAATAACAATCACCATTCAGAGAAGGTTTCAGTGAACAGTCAAAAGTTTTCTATTAGGCTGTGTTTACATCACATCACTCGGACTGAAAAAACAGCAAGTGCAATGTAAGACATAACAAAGTTTGACAACTACAATATATCCCACTTTGTGAAAAAACTACAGAAGTGAAGTGTTAGCAAACCCACTGTCACTCACAGTCACTTTGAAGCTAATTCAATCAATTCAGCTAATTAAAAGGAGCTATACATTGGTTGTTCTATCTGGCTTCACTCAACTGCAACGTGCATGTAACAAAAAACAAAACAGCTAGTTTACACTACTGATAGGGTGTGACTAAGGCTAGCAATGAAAGTCACAACCATGGAATTGGAACAAAGAGAGGTTACAAAACAGTGGATACAACAGTTACCAAAAAAATACAACAAAACATTTCCATTTATAGTGGCAGTAATGTTTTACTTCTTGGTGTCCATGTAAATGTCAGCATTCTCTCAAAATGTTATGACTAAATTTAACACTGAGCAGTAAATTTTATTTTTAGGAGCTAAATGAAAGTGTCTGTTGGGATTATGAGGTATATCGTTAATTCAGCAAACTTTTTTTACCATGATAATGTGTCTCTTAATTCTGAGATAATTAGATAATAAGAATAGAAACATTGAGCAAAATCCTTTTCCCCATGAAAATGTATGTTCTGGGATAATTATCTCATTAATTCAGAAAAACAAACAGCACAATTTAGTTTCTCAAGTGCATTTTGCTTCTGTATATTTTGAGGGCAGACTGTGCCATAGATTTACGAGTTATGATGCCCTACAAACTTTGATTAAAATTTTTTTGTCAAACTGCACACAGAGCAATGCAGTTTTAGTGAGACCTTATATCGGAGAGCTGCAGACAGACCTGTTCCTTGCTTTAAAAGAAAACCTTACACAGACATAATATGTAACATAATAATATGTAACATAATATGAATATATATAGAATTTTTCACTTTTCAAGTCATTATTTTAGAGGTTTTAAGAAAGGGTTTTAAACATAACAAGGTCCTGAAAATGTGCCTTCTTATTTCTGGTAATTTCAGACCATACAAAAGAGGGTTCAGAAGTGGAGGTATCATTACAAACTCCAGTGATAAAATTACAGAAAAAAATGGGTTTAGCTTTTCAACATCAAAACGACTTAAGGCAATATCACAAAATATACTGATGGAAAAACTGACAAATGAAATAGTATGAGGTAAGCAGGTTTGGAACACTTTGCTCTTAAATTCAGATGAGCTTTTTCTGCACACAAGCACTATTCTAAAGTAAGTATACAAGACATAGATCAGGGGCAGAATTACTGTAATTGTGGTTACAAGCAAGCCAACAATATTGTTGATAAAAGTGGGAACACATGACAGTTTAGCAATATTCCAGATTGCACAGTATACTTTTAGGATCGAATTGCCACACAAAGGAAGCCTAACGACTAAACCAAGACACAGTGCGATAGAAAAGGCCGGAAAGATCCAAGCAATGGCTGCCAACATACAGACTTTCTTAGGGGTCACCTTGCTGTGATAGTGTAAAGGATCACATACAGCAACATATCTATCATACGTCATAATGGCCAGGATGGTCATTTCATTAAAAGCATATGTGTAAATAATGTAGATCTGAGTGAAACAGGCAGGACGTGAGATTAAATGAGAATCGGACAGAAGGTCCATGAGGAATCTGGGGAAGAAGCCAGTGGAACCATACAGAGCATTGACAGACAAAA